>JABVXW010000219.1:0-14913 GCA_013365375.1 Litomosoides brasiliensis | reverse complement strand
ATAATAATAATAATAATAATAATAATAATAATAATAATAATAATAATAATAATAATAATAATAATAATAATAATAATAATAATAATAATTAGTAATAATAAATAATACTACTAATAATAATGACAATAATAATAAATTAAAATTATTTATCTGTTCATGCTGATAAGGCTTTACTGATAAGATAATAACGTTCTTTTTTTCATTTCAAATTCCCTTTTATCATATTTTTCGCCTGAGAAAGTTATAAGATCTTTCTCTTTTTCCAAGTAGAAGTAAAAGCGAAACTTTTTTTGTTTTTAAAAACGAAAGTCATTTCAAACAATGAAGAATATATTGGAAATTATAAAAGTCTGTGTAAAAATAAAAATTAAAAAACAAATAATTTGATTATCAAAGCGAAAATTCATCGTGAAGTAAGTACGATTAAATGAAATAAAAGTTCAGGGAAACTTTTTGGGACAAAAAAAAACGCTTCGTTCCACTTTACATGCATTTAATAAATTTGAATATAAAAAAAACCGATTAACTCTTTTATTTCCTCAATCTTTAAATTTTATAAAATTCTAATTCAAATTCCAATATCTGATAACTTCCATTTGCTTATCAACAATAGAGGAAGGAAACGTTAAAATTCAAAAAATCAGTCGATACATTTCAATGAGACATGTGGTTTCGAGTTTTTTCCTTAAATTTATGAAATGAAAAGGAAAAAAAAAGCGCAGTTATCATATCAAACAATATCCATTGATATTAATAATAATAATAATAATAATACACTTTGTAATGTAAAGTTTTTATAAAAAAAATTTTTATAAAAATTTAAAAAAAAACGACAAATTGCAATGATATTGTCAGTCAAATTTTATATTTTTAAACAATTCGATCATTCAAACTTCATAAAGTTTAATTTTAATAAATTAATAATTGAATTTTTGCAATAAAATATGGATGAATGTCAATAATGGAGAAAAATTCCGGTGACATCTGTTTGCATAGGCAAAGAAGAGATGAAAATTTTTCCGGAAAATTTAGGTTATTAGGTCAAACATTTCCGTAATACTTAATCACAACGACAGAAGACATTCGTTTCTTTTTCTCTTCTTTTTTTTTTCCTTCTTTAATCGTAGCATTTCTATTTTCAGTTTCTTTCTTTTTTTTTTAAAAAATAAATTATTTTGCTTTCCTTGCAAATATACCTCTCAATAGGTATTAGCCTGTTTTTTGGGTAATTTTTTAATAGCCAAATTTTTTTTTTCAATTACCATAATATATATTATTATTAGAATATGAAAATGAATAATTCATTTTGTTCATTTTTTTTTCATTTGAATAATTCTGAGATTGAAATGAAAAGCGCATTTGTCCATAAATGCGCCTTTCATTCAATATTTTTTTTTGTTCATTCTACTACCTGTACAGTAATGAATAATTATTCATTTTTATTCTTTTCTAAATAATTCCCTTTTTTTGATGTATTAGTAGTTAATAGCAATGACGTACGTGTTATACGCTTACTAATTGCTTTTTTTCTTCTTTTTTGATGAAAATACAATTATAGCAGTAACAATGATAAGAATTAATCATTCGCTTCATTCCTTTCATATATGCAAATTTTTTTTTCTTAGTGAAAAATAACTTTCTTTGCAGTTATTATTTAA
This sequence comes from Litomosoides brasiliensis, assembly GCA_013365375.1. Taxonomy (NCBI): domain Eukaryota; kingdom Metazoa; phylum Nematoda; class Chromadorea; order Rhabditida; family Onchocercidae; genus Litomosoides; species Litomosoides brasiliensis. The sequence continues at coordinate 13,255 of JABVXW010000219.1, read as the reverse complement.
AAAATTTTTGAAATTTTAATTCAATGAATCAAAATTTGAAAATAAGCTGTGCACGTCAAATATGAAATGACTAAGCGCATTAAATGAAAATATCACAAATTCTCCTACATATTACCTCCTCTACATCTGCTACATTAAAATATATTAATCAAAAAGAAGACGAGAAAAAAAGAAAACTTCTTCTTTTGAAATTTGTCATACTGAAAATTTAGAAGAGGTGGAGTTTTTTTATTTAAATACTATAAAATAAGATATTTTTTTAACAGTCAATGAAATTTTATGAAATAGCAAACAAATGAAATGCAATGCATTCATTGTGTTCTTTTATTTTTACTTACAATTATGAAAGGTATGAAATTAATTCATTTTCATTTTTTTTCTTTTGCTTACTTTTCTTGAAATTATAATTGGTGCATTTGTGTAAATGATAAATCAATTCGATTTCTGATAGAGTAGGAGAGAGAGAGAGAGGGAGAGAGAGGGAGGAAGAGAGAGTGGGAGAGATTTACAACAATAAAACATCAATAATAGGTATTTTTGAATATATTTTGAAAATTTAAATTTTTACGTATTGAATACTTTTTTTGTGGATTTCTTCCTAAAATATTATTTTAATTCTTGTTATGGTGGCATTAATTTGAAATATTTTAGCTAATAATTTTAGAAATTTCAGGCTATTCCAGAAATTTAACATCGATCAGTGATGTGTTTGCATTGGGTCGATATATTACTGTTGAATGCTTGCAGAATGGTTTGAAAATTACTGTAAAATTAAACGATCTACGACGCCAAACAAAAATACACGTAATGCTACTAAATATCATTATTTCATCAAATAATTACTACTAAATTTAAACAGAAATCTCAGAGGAAGAAAGAGAGGGAGAGAGAGAGGGGGAGAGATCGGAAAAAGGGAAAAAGAGGAAGTAAGAGATGAATGCTAAACTTTTATATTAATGATATTTTGAAATATTAAAATGGATGTGTAATTTGTTTGAAGGAACCGATAAAGCTCGTATTGAGTGATTTAAATGGCACTAAAAGATGTGAAATGAAAATGCATGAAAATTCACAATCAGAATCGATTAGCATGCTAATGCCGGATGATTGCTTAACAAATGCTACAACAACACACCAAGTTATTATTTTCTAGAATATATAAACTGTCATTTAACAGATTGATAGATAGTCATTTCAGCAATTTCGACGCTTAATTAGTAATTTTAAAATTATATGACAATTATTTATTGTACTACCAAATGATAATTGGAAATATTTAAGAATTTTTAATTGTTGTACTTTGATTATTTACAGATTTTATTGGTAACTGATAATCGAGTAATTCATAAATTTGAATTTTCATGCGATCAAATATGGACAGTATGTTTTCTACCTAAATTTTCAATTTCATTTTTTTTCACTCACACATTTTTTTTACACTAATTCAGTGCTTGAGTGATAAGCTCATTTGATGATCATATTATTGATTGATTGATTGATTGATTATTTGTACAGTTTACCGGTTTGTTTATTTTTTTTTTCGTTTTTTGTTTTTTTTTCGGCAATTTCAAAATCGCAATATCTATTTAAGGATATTGTTCTATCTGCTAATGTTAACGGCGAAACAGTGGAGGTGAATTCATCGGTGCAAATTGGTTTTGATTTAACTCTGGTGATTTCATCAAAACATTGTAAATGTTTTAATTTCAAATTAGACTAATAAGTAATAGTAATTCAAAAATTCCTTTTGTATTTTCAATTTTAAAAAAGAATTGTTTCAATGGAATGACTCATTGGTTTGGAGTGAGAAATGACTGGAAAAAAAAGCGAAATTTTGAATAGCAAACTAATAACATGAAAATATGGTCCTAAAACAAAACTTTTTAAGACAACAAAAAAAAAAGAAATTCAAAAAAAAAATGATAAATCCAATATTACTGTTGAGATTGGTTTATTTTAATTTTTAAAAAAATTATTTCAATTTTTTCAGTACCATTTCATATTGTTGACTGTTGGATGGAACAAAACAATCATCGAGCTAATTTTTTAAAAAATGGTATACCGAAAAGAGACTCACAATCCGTTCCACTTTGTCAACTATTTGATGGAACAGATAAATTAGAATTTAAATATGACAATGATAACACTGATAACAGTAATCAACAATCTTTTGCTTACAATCAAATACGAAAAATGTGGGAAATTCGACTACGTCTTAGTTGGGATGCTTTACCGGATAGTCGACAAAAAGCCCTACAACAGTTACTGCGTACAAAACCGCAACTGCAATGGGAAGCTGTTCCGGATTTATCACTTAATATCGATGATTTCTCATCACCAATAACAATATATCCAATTATGATTCATTGTACTATTTCACCTCTATCGGTAAGTTATTGATAAAGAAAATTAAATTAGCAAATTAAATTAAATTAGATTAAATTAAATTAAATTAGCAAAAAATTAAATTATGAATATTTAATTGTAATAGTAATTAATTGTGCAAAAATTATTGCAATGTTAAGAATGTAACTTATTCCGATGAACATATACCAAAGCTAACCAAAAAAAAACCAAGAAGAAAAAAGAAATTCAATATTTAGTAAAACAAAAATTTGGGTACATATTTATCGGGAATTACTATCTCTTAATATTTTGTAATATTACTCAAATTATCTTATCAGTATCTATATTTATATACATATATGTAGCTTTTTCAAAATTTTATCATTTCTTTTTGCTTATATTTCTCTACTTTTAAAATTTTCACATTTTAAATTAAAGATGAAATACTATTAAATATGATGAAGATGAAATACTATTAATAAGATGAAATACAAGATTAATGAAGATGAAGCACTACTGAAATATGATATATGAATAATATTTTTCCAGAAAAAAAAAATCTAACATTGATATTATTGATAATCTAAAAAAAAATTTATCACTGATAATATTACTGCCAATAAAACAACTTTGAGTCGTTGCAGCGTTGCATAATTAGTGTAATTATTTTAACTTAGTAAGAAGTTATTCATTTTTAATAAAATATAATAAATAATAAATAATAAAATATAATAAATAATAAAAAATATAATAATAAATAAATAAAATAAATAAATAAAATATAATAAATAATAAATAAATAAATAATAAAATAATAATAAAATCACAAAAACAGTTAAAATATCCTTGTAAGGAATGATTAAAAGTTTAAATGTTGAAAAAGTAGAGTGTTGGGAGAGAGAAAAGAGGGAGAGAGGGAGATTTTTTAGAGAATGAAATTTTAGCTTACGAGAACTTCGATAATTGCAAGTTTTGGTCCAATTGGTGTATTCATCCCGCAGTTTTACTTCCTTGAAGATGCGCTATTTTCATGTTGTCCGGTGGAAGCAACGATCGCTTATGCAAAATTACTTCGACGTCACAAACAAAAGAAATTTTTTTATTCAAAGGTTTTCGTTTCCTTTGAATTGCTAATTTTTCATTGTAATTTTATATATTTAAATTTTATATATTTAAGTAATTTTATATATTAAAGAAACTTACTGTCACAGTTTTGTGTTAGACTACTTTTTGGATGCAAAAAAAACTTTCTTTTATTATTTTTATATGTTAATTTTTTCAAATTCTTCAAAAATTCAAAATTCATAACAATAATTAAGCATTGAAAAGATTTAATAGTTTAATAATTTAAGGTTTCAATTGCTACCGCTTCCTTCATTTCATTAGGAGCATTTGCGATCGCTGTTTGCTGTACCGCAATAACATTCGCTGTACGATATAAAAATTGCAGATAGCCAATAGCCAATGATAAATATTATTTCTACAGTTAATTGTTAATTAATTATTTTTCAACTTTGCAAGAAATGATCTAATTTCAATAGTCTGATGATTTCATTTTACAATTTTCAAAATTACATATTTTAATTTGAGTGTTAAAGTTTGGATATGTAACAAAATGTTTTCATTGAAAACTTTAAAATTTATTTGATATTAGTAAAATTTATTTGTTTATAGTAAAATTTACTTTAAAATTTATTTGATTCAATTATTAGTGGAAAATAAAAATGAGCGAAATATTTGAGAATTTCTCATTTCTAAATTTATTCGGCGAAAAAGTAAGAGGAAAAAAAAAAGGTAAAAATTATCAGTTAAATTGTTTGTGTTATATTTTCTTTGTTGAAAACTTTTAAGCTAAAATTGCTAATTTGAATAGTACAAATAATTCACTGTAATTAATTTCTTTTGTTTAATTAAAAAAAATTTTTTGTCAATGAAATGTTCATTTTTATGATGAAAATCTGAATAGTCCACCGCAAAGGTTCATTTGTGAAAAAGTGGAACGATCGATTTGAATGCAATAATTTTATTTCGCTGCCATTAAAACATGTGCCCAATGAAAAAATACAAAAAAATAAGAAAAGGACTTGTTTGAATGCAAACAATAGAAATTGTAATTGAAATGAAATAGGTGAATTCATTAATCATGATTGATTGGTGTGAATTACGGGAGAATTTAATAGAATTTCAACAAAAATTTAATTAATTGATCAAATTTGGCAGTGATATTTTACAGAATTTAGTTTTTTTTTTTTTTTTTTTTGAAAAAGCAACAGAACAACCTCTTTTTTTTTCCAAAATTTTTTAACGTTTAGAGAATTATTCCGATGAATTTTCAGCATAAGAAACGATAATGATAATGATAATGATAAGTACGATAATGATGATAATAATAATCATAATTGTTGGTAATAAAGTGGAAAATGTAGGAAGGCGACATACGGAAGCATAGGATGTATGGATATTTTTTTTTTACGACGATAATTGTTTTTTGAGCATTTTTCGTACATATAAATTTCGATTGAAACGCGAAAAAAAAAAAGATGAAAATGCTTAGAAGCATTTGCGATGCACAATTGATGGGCCAGATTCGTCGTATTCCTGCTTCGAGATCCACATCTGTAAAATTTAAAATTTATATGAAATTTATATGAATTTATTTATATGAAATTTATATGTAAAATTTATATGAACAAGTGATACTATCACTCATTGATAATGATAATACGTTTATTTCCTGATTTTTATTTCCTGAATACGTTTATTTCCTGATTTCCTTTATTTCCTGATCCATCCTTATACTTTAATAATAAATTTACTTTAAATCGTTTTTAGATAAGCACAGCAAATGCTCTGAATTTAAATGTACCTACCTGTTGGAAGGTGGATAGCGAAGCTAAGATGGAACCACCAATCCATACGGAATATTTGCGCTCAGGTGGCGCAATAATCTTAATTTTCATTGTGCTTGGTGCCAGAGCTGTTACTTCTTTCTGCAATGTTAATGTAAACTAATCAATTCCTCAAAAAAAGACAAAAAATGAAAAAAAGGTTAAACTGTGAAAAGAAGGTTAAAAACTATGCACATTTGCATTTCTTCATATCTATCAATTTCGAAGAAATTTTAATCTAAGAATGGTGGTAATCTTACCTGCATTCGATCAGCAATACCGGGGTACATAGTTGTGCCACCGGATAGTACAATATTAGCGTATAAATCTTTTCGGATATCAATATCGCACTTCATGATGCTGTTGTAGGTTGATTCATGGATACCAGCAGATTCCATACCCAAGAAGGATGGCTAAAAATTAGAATTTTGAGTAGAAGTAAAATACGAAGAATCAAAAATGCCTACTTCATCGTCGCAAATCCTGCAAAAAAAAAACAGAAATTCTGAAGTGACCTGGAATAGAGCTTCTGGGCATCGGAATCGTTCGTTGCCTACAGTAATCACTTGACCATCAGGCAATTCGTAAGATTTTTCAAGGGACGACGACGATGCAGCAGTTGCCATTTCCTGTTCGAAGTCCAAGGCAACATAGCACAATTTCTCCTTAATATCACGCACAATTTCACGTTCAGCCGTGGTAGTGAATGAGTAGCCACGTTCAGTGAGGATCTTCATCAAATAATCTGTCAAATCTCGTCCAGCCAAGTCCAGACGTAAAATTGCGTGTGGCAATGCGTAACCTGAAGTAAGAAAAGCATAATTAATTTGCCTCTAAGTTTGATAAAATTTCCTCGTTAGGAATTGCTGAATGATAATTTTGATTAAAATCAATTCACATTATTAATTAATAAATGCATTCTAATTCTCATTTTAAATCGAAATTTAAATTGGTTATTATTGGAAGTGTGAGAATTGACTTGAACTAATGATACCTTCATAAATCGGCACAGTGTGAGTTACACCGTCTCCGGAATCAAGTACAATACCAGTAGTACGACCGGAAGCGTACAGAGACAGGACAGCTTGGATGGCAACATACATGGCCGGAGTGTTGAATGTCTCGAACATTATTTGGGTCATCTTTTCTCTGTTTGCTTTTGGATTCAGCGGGGCTTCGGTGAGAAGAACCGGATGTTCCTCGGGCGCAACTCGAAGTTCGTTGTAGAATGTGTGGTGCCAGATCTTCTCCATGTCATCCCAGTTCGTCACAATGCCGTGTTCAATTGGATACTTCAAGGTGAGAATACCTCTTTTCGACTGAGCCTCATCTCCTACGTACGAATCCTTTTGACCCATACCGACCATGACACCCTGCAAAATGTTTCGTCAGTGTACGACAACTTTCTGCACCAATAATCATCTCAAGTCAGATAATGTTTTTTGCTTAACTTAAATTGGTGCTATTAACTATGTAGACGTACGTAGCTCAGAAGCTTACCTGATGCCTTGGTCGTCCAACTATCGATGGGAACACGGCACGAGGTGCATCATCACCAGCAAATCCGGCTTTGCACATACCGGATCCATTATCCACTACCAATGCTGCTACTTCTTCGTCACACATTGTTTATGAGTTTTGTAGGAGCTATAAAACTTTCCTGATGGAAAATTTAGCATAAAATAATGTTCCTTAACGTTTATTCTTATTTCGCGCTCACCCAAATGTCAAGCAGAGTTTTACTTAAGTCAGATACGACTAAAATTTAATCATTTACCTAATCAAATTTATTAAAATCTCTTGAACTACAAAAATAAAAGAACATGAAATTCTTATTTTGCTCTTTATTTCCATGCAATTTAGGAAAGAAAAAACAGTATAAAAGATCGTTTCTAAATTAATTCTTATTTCTAAGATAATTTCTAATTTTAAAATCAATTTCTATAATAGGAATTATTGGTAGTTGACTGTCGAACGATTTGAGTACGTACGATTGAGCAGCTAACGAAAATTAAATACTCTTAAGCCATGAGGATTGAAAAGTGAAATGAAATGAAATGAAGGCATCAGTGAAAGTGAGGCGTATTCAGAGGCTTTTATATCTCATGTGGTTAGAATCAGGTAGGTATATCTGTATCACTCACTTAATCGTTAGAGAAAACTTTTTCAATATTTCAACTATTTACTTGAGGGGGAGGGATGAAAAGGCATTGTTGTTTAGGGTCCTTTTCCTGAGAATTCAAGAGATAAGGTTGGCTTGGTGTGGAGTGGAATTCTTGTGAAAATCTTAAAACATCTCTCTCCGCCCTTCAAACAACTGCATCTTTACCATTTCATCATTATGGTTGATGAAGAAGAAGAAGAAGCAAGACTTGAATACTATAAATCAATAGGACGATGATGATGCTGATGATAATGATAATGATAAATCGATAGATCGTCTGATAGTTAGATAGTCCGATAGATAGATAGTTTAGATGTGATAAGTGAAAATGATTTCGATTAGACAAGCAGAAAAGTAATTCGATGAATGGTGAAAGTTTATCCAGGCGCTTTTTGATATTTTGCCTGTTGGTATTTTGTTTTGCTAGCCTATTAGCTAGCAAAATGTGAAATGGTTGGAAATATGTTGTGTTGTTTGTTGTGAAGAAAAAAAAAATTTTTGAGAATTGAAAAAATTGTTGGAAAAGTTTATTTTCAAAACAATTGATCTATCATTCCTGGAAAGATACCGAATAATAGCGCAAAAATTTGTCTGTTCTGTTTTCATCCATCACAAGCAATCTTTCTCATTTCTCCTCCTCTCTCTCTCTCTCTCTCTCTCTCTCTCTCTCTAATCATTCGTTTTTTTTTTAAAAAAAAAATGAATATGAAAAGTAAGTTTCAACTATTGTTCAGACCTGATGATTAGTATTATTGGATGATACTTTGTCTTCATTTTTTAGCAATTTTTATATTAATACACAAACATTATACTTTTATCAAAATTACTAAACTAATTTAACACATTAAGTGATAATGAGTGATAAAGTTCTAGCTTGTGGTGGTTTGTGATAAGAGTTAATTTTGCATTTAAATTGTATAAAAATTAGAAATTTCATTTTTGTAAATTAAAAAAAAAATCATAATTTATAAATGCTAAAGAATAATTTGTAAAATAAATTTTCTGTTATATTAGCACAAGAAAAATTGTTGCTATTATTTTTAGGAATTTGTTTGATAATTTATTGCTAAAAAAAAAAATTTATTTTTTAATATTTTATAATTACACGAAAAATATTATTTGCTAGCAAAAAAGGATGCTTGGAAAATTTTTAAAATTTAACATTTAATTTTGCAATTTAATTTATTCTAAATTTATTTACAAATTATATTTCAATGAAATTTTTTGCAAAAATTTACTTGTTTTCTATGAATGATACATTTTCATTTTTGTTTTAATTTAACAATAGAAATTTCCAACTTCCTAAAAAGCTAAAAAGTTACGTACAATAAGTAAATCAATGATAAACAGTATATTATGATAGTACTGTAGTAATTTAAAAGTGACCTTTTAAACGAAACAAAGTTGTCAACAGTTTAAATATAACTACTGCAAACGTTTCTTGGCTTACTATGCATCCTGAAAGCTAATTGCTTACCTGGAAAATTTCAAAATTAATTTCAAAATTTCAAAATTAATCTAAACATTTTTCTCTTTTTGCTCGTTCGCAAGTACACTTTAGCATTTTCACCTTCTCACTAACTTCAACTATTTGAGAATTAAAAATTTCCTTTCGCTACAATTTGAGCATTCATTTTTCCTTGAAAATTTTTATGAATTAAAATTTTATAATTAATTATTAGTTAAATAAATAAATTCCTTTTTTTTGCATTACGAAAGATTGAGAATGTTAGGAATAATTAGAAATTTGATTTTTTTTTATAATAAAAAGATTACATTAATTAATGCTTTTTGTTAATTTTAGGGCAATAAGATGAAATGTAATTTGGAAGAAGTGAAAATCTTAGGCCTTCGATTTTATTTCACTGAAAATTTTAGGTCAATGAGTTAATGAAAAGTTGAAAATTCTCTCCGGTAGTTTTAAAAGATGTATATGTGTCCTTTAAGAATGAAAATTTTATTCCTTTTTTTTTGAAAATTTCAACTTTTTTTTGCTGAACATTTTGAAATTATTAAAACATATCATTTTAAAAATGCGGAAATGTTTGCAGAATTAATTAAAAACTAAGATTTACTTTATTGTTATCAGTTTATCAGTTTTATCAGTAATCTTCTCATATTAATATGCTTCGTGCAGTATTATCCTCTCAAATAAGGTATTATGTATGATATGACCTTATCCTGATGTGATATGATATGATCTGTATGGTAAGGTATATTACCAATCATACGAAAATACAACATTTAACAATTATTGAATTCTTTAAATTATTTATTCCACAAAAATTTTGTTTTACAGTTAAAAATTTTAATAATTCTTGAAAAAGTTAAATTTTAAAGGCATTGCAAATTACAGTAGTACCACAGCAATTCTTATCAGAGGTGCTAATTAATTGAAAGGTTTAGTGACGTGACCGGAAAGAGGAGAGAAGCGGAAGAAAGACGATAAAGGTAGGTTGATGAAAGTGTAAAATTTCCGACATCAATTTTCTCGTCTTTTCCGATAAAATTCATTAAAGATTTTAAGTGATTTCCGGAATCAGTATGGTGATAACAGAACTAATAAGAGTTAAATAAATCTAAAAGACAACACAACATTATTTCCACTTACTTTTAGAATTAGATCGTAGGTAAATGTCGGAGAGAATTTACAATCAAATGAGGAAATTCAGGTCGTACAACAAACGATAGGCATCTCAAGGGTCATGTGCGATCAGTGCAGTACGGTCATGTTAGCGGTACATGAAGCTCACAAAAAGGTCAATTGCCTTTGTGACTGATTACCGCAAAGGGATATGCAGTAGTTGTAAACCAAATGTCTTTATTAATTAAGTGACGAATGATTTATGCATATCAATAATTTGTGTTAACCTATCATCCCATTTCAGATTTCCGACACTTACACCTCATTCTTCGCTATTAGAATGAGTAATAGTAATTCCATAAGAGTGCTATTAAAAAAAAGAAAATAAAAGAAATTTTAAAAAAATTTTAAAATTTTTAAATTTAAAAAAAAGAAAATAAAAGAAAATAGTGCTAACATGTTGTTACTGCTTTTTTTTTTCTGCTAAATTTCGAAATTTTTTTCTTGACATTTTTAACCAAATTTTTAATCAGTAAAGTTGCATATTTTAATTATTTAAATATTTTTATCAATTAGTTACGCCTGCTTAATTTCTTCTAAAAAAGTTTACAAAAAAATTTCTTGACAATAAATATCATTGTATAAAACTGCGCATTTGCGCAAATATCATTGAAATCTTACACACCTACCGTAGTAATCAAATTTATTTAAACTTAAGTCTAATAGCTATTCATTCCTATGACTATTGAAATTTTAATTTAAAATCAGAGTTTTCATATCAAATTACAGCTTTTGTTAGCTTCTTGAACAATTGATTTTTGTTGATTATCATTAACGAACAATACAACAGTTAAGTTTGTATTGAATGTTCAAATTTAATTCATTTAATTTACTACAAATTTCTTTGTAATATTTCTTTTATAAAAAAAAAATTTTAAATGTTGTAAATTTTTAGCAAAATTTTAAATATTCATATGTATGATAAGCATTGGTTATCTTTAACAATTTCGAAATGGAAAATTTTGAAATTTTTCCCATTGAAAACTGAAAATGGATGATAATCATTTGAATATCTGATAATGTGGAAGCTAACGATCCATTCCACCTCTTACACATCGCTTACATTTGTTGAATACGATAACAGCGGCCATTTTACAACGAAGAAAGAATGATTTGTTGTATTGAAGAAACAGAGAGAGAGAAAGAGGGAGAGAGAGAGAGAGAATGTCTTTGTAGTAATAATAGTAATAGTAGTAGTGTTGATAGCAGTAGCTGTAGTAGTAGTAGTAGTAGTGCAGTAGGTCTTTGTAGTAATAATAGTAAGATAGTAGTAGTGTTGATAGCAGTAGCTGTAGTAGTAGTAGTAGTAGTAAGTGCAGTAACAGTGAATGAGCGATCTTAAGCTTACTGATATATTTTACACTTTCTTCCACCAAATCCTGCAGATCGACTATGTTGTAAGCTGTTGTGGAGGGGGATGTAAATGAAATTGATTAGCCGGAAAGATAATTGTCTTTCACTTTTCTAGCTACTTCTACTAGCTAACCCACCACTGCTCTTTCTATCAAAAATCATTGAAATGTCTGTCTGTTTAAAAAGGTGTTGAAATAGCAAGAAATTATACTAAACTTCACTTAACAGATAATTATTGATTTTTCCATCCATTAAGATCAGATTAATTTGAATTTTTTTTTTTTGATCAAAGAATAGAAGAGAAAGCGAATGAATGATATAACAAGAAGATTAGCAGCATATCATTTATTATGCAAATAATGTAATTTTGCAAAAAAAAAAAAATTTTTGTTAAAAAAAATTTTTACTTATGAAATGTGAAACAACTGATATATATCGAATCGTTCAATGAACAATTATGAAAATGAAACGTCTAAATTCATTTTATTGTTGTAGATGAATAATGGCTGTCTATCTAAATCTAATTGATTTAATTATACAAAATGATGAGATATGAATTATTATTTGTAATAAATAATTTTTATTTCAAAAAGGCCGACAATAGAAAGACACAAAAACTTTTTTTTGCATTTACCAAATAAACGAAACGATGAAATAGTTTATTCAACAAGTAAGGTAAGGTGTATACTTAAAACGATCAGAAGTAGCACACATTGTAAATTTCATTCGATTACCCAAAATTAATGTGCGGTACGAGACGGCTGAAACTTTTTCTTACGATGCTCTTTAGCAATAAGATAATAATGAAGCAGTAGTTTGGAAGAAAAAAAAAAGAATGAAATTGATATTTCATTTATAAAAGGCATAATTTGTTGTAAGGTTAAAATAGCGATCACGTCATCCGACTAGCGTGAATGCAACATTTAACGCAATCTATTTAATTTAATTGCTTCCTTGTGAAGAAATTTTTGATTGCGATATTTTTTAGAAGCATTTGCGATGAACAATTGATGGGCCAGATTCATCGTATTCTTGCTTCGAGATCCACATCTGTAACAAGTGATATGAAAGTTAACAACAAGTGATACTATCACTCATTGATAATAATACGTTTATTTCCTGATCCATCTTTGTACTTTAATAATAAATATTTAATATTATTTTAAATTTTAATATTATTTTCAAATTTGATATTATTTTAATATTATTTTAATATACTTTAATATTATTTTAAATCTTTTTCTTAGACAAGCATAACAATTTAAGTGTACCTGTTGGAAGGTGGATAGCGAAGCTAAGATAGAACCACCAATCCATACGGAATATTTGCGCTCAGGTGGTGCAATAATCTTAATTTTCATTGTGCTCGGTGCAAGAGCTGTGATTTCTTTCTGAAATTTACTTTTAATACTTGATTTTAAAAATTCGGTAAAAATTAAACTTTTAATTTCAAGAAAAAAAAATTTTTCTATACGATAAAAATAAAATAAAACCAACTTGCATCCTATCTGCAATACCGGGATACATGGTCGAACCACCGGACAAAACATTATTTGCGTAGAGATCTTTTCGAATATCAATATCACACTTCATAATGCTGTTGTACGTTGTCTCATGGATACCAGCAGATTCCATACCCAAGAAGGATGGCTAAAAATTAGAATTTTGAGTAGAAGTAAAATATGAAGAATCAAAAATGCCTACTTCATCGTCGCAAATCCTGCAAAAAAAAAACAGAAATTCTGAAGTGACCTGGAAAAGAGCTTCTGGGCATCGGAATCGTTCGTTGCCTACAGTAATCACTTGACCATCAGGCAATTCGTAAGATTTTTCAAGGGACGACGACGATGCAGCAGTTGC